>JALGQZ010000015.1:26367159-26391736 GCA_023105745.1 Austropuccinia psidii
TACTGGAAAATGGCCGTCAGGTTTACCGCAAAGTGGGATTACGCTGGCGCTCCCAGTTATTCAATGAGTTGGTATTGAAAATGGATAGAGACATAGAGTTTTGTAATTGTATTAAAAAAAGGGTAAAAAAACTATTGATAGATTGCCAGAATTACGATTGACAGATGATGGTGATATTCCGGAAGGCCTATCATTTCAGGTATTTGATCAAGATTGGCTCAAGGGCTGTAGTAAGATGCAGACTATTGCCCTCAAAATACTTGACATGCCAGTTATTAGGCCAAATGGTGATGCTCTGCAATAACTTAGTAATTTGTCACGGTATAGCACTGTGACAAATTAAAATTTTGTGAATTATTTGTGCAGGTGTAATAAAATCTGATTATTATCTCTTAAGGATGCAACAACTTGCTAAATATGTTAGAATATAAACAATATGAATTGAAATGTATCACCGTCTCCCTTAGCAATAATACTCTATTGCTCATTTTCATTGAGGAAATATTGAAGAAGTTCGATCCAGCTCATGGTGTTCATAATTGTGGACCTGTGCCAGAGTCAACAGGAGTTATCAACTTTGTCAATCACAAATTATATAATATCAGTAAGGCTCACGCATTTAATGATTTTTTCTTTTCTTGGACCTATTGGTGATTGGAATATGGCGTTCCCATAAGGAAGGATTTCAGAATAGTAATACAATCAAGTGAAAGATGAGCTTGAAAGGTACCTTCCGCATGTTGACCTCAACTGAATGAGGAGTGATATAGTGGATGACCTGTACAGGTCGTTGTTGGCCAATATGATGTAGACGATCAACAGCCTGAGCCTCAATGGCTGGGTTCCAATTGGGCTCCTGGAAATGTGGATGTCAGGGTCCGAAAATCAGGGGAGAATTTTGGGGGGCCCCTCACCATTAAATAGACTATATTAGCACAAGTTATATTGAGGCCAGTTCCAGCCGCGGAAATGGATGCAATGAGTACTTCACATTCAGGATTATTGAGGAGATTCTCAAGCACCTTGTCCTGCGCTCGTGGTGTAATTGTTCCATCAATTTGTGCTGAAAGGATAGAGTGATGGGCAAGAGCAATACCCATTCTACAATATAAAAAAGTCAGATGGAGTGAATTGATAATGGATGCATATTAGAATTAACGCACAAATCTAGAAATTGGGTCCATTGGGTATAAACCACCGATTTGGTTGGACCACACCTTGTTTGTTTGTTTTTCATTAAGCTTTGTAGGAGGTGTGAAATTTTACTACTCATCATGCATGTTTCCACATCCACAATAGTTTGTGTGATTGTTGGGGAGTTATCCTGAGTGCTCCTGCCCTCGGGGTCTTCCAACTCCGCCTCCGCAATTGTGTTAAGCATGATGTGATGGTTACAACATATTTGCAGCTTATTAATATTTCTGAAAAACTCTTCTGGTCCTTTGCTTTTGGATGATAGGAATTCTTCATATAATGTGGAATATTCTTCCTGCATGGTCGGGTTGAGTGGGAGCAGCTTATAATGATGGCTAATAGTGGGGAGGGATTCAAGATGTGTGGTTTTGGTGCGGCGCAAACTTAAATGCCGCAATTCCAAATGCAAAATATCATTGCAACCTTTTGAAAGACTACTCAGGATGAATGGTGAGCAGTTATCTTGATCGGCGCTCTGGGGTTGAGTGATGAATGATATTATGCCCAAAAGGTCATAAATGGTGTTGTGAATAGGTGTGCCCGTTAAGCATATTCGATGGGATGAAAGGAGGCTATTAATGGCACGGTGAGTGGCAGTGTATTGAGAGCGAATATAGCTATAAGAGGGGGAAAGGGCTATTGGATATAAAACGTAATTTGAATCATTTAAGCTCAGCCACTCACTGTGCTTCATCCAAAATTATACAATGCCAATTGATTTGAAAAATGAATGATGTAGAGGGATTGGTTTGCTTAAATTCTTGGGTGATAGTATTGTAAGAAGTGATGATGATATCATATTTTAAGATGTCGGCTTTGGATAATGAGTGACGAGTGGGACCATGGTAGATTTTGGAATGCAGCGCTCCAGCCTGAGCATGCTTGGATATTTCTGATTGCCAGTTGGTAATTAAGCGAGGGGGGCAGATGATCATGGTTGGTGTGGAGCAATGGGGGTTTGCAATCATCTGCTCCTTGGAGGTACCAATTAGAGCAATGGCCTGAATGGTTTTACCTAATCCCATATCATCCCCAAGCAGTCCTCCAAGAGGGGTATTGGTCGAAAGGGATTCAAATGAGCTAACAACCTTGTTTGTAATGATGTGCCTGGCATTGAAAGTGGATCCTGGGGGTGAGGTGGCCCAAAGGTTACGGGCTGATTGGCCATTGGGGATTTCTCGATCCCAGAGAAAAGCTAGTCCGGTCTTTTGATGAGGGAGGAGGGGGGTTTGAATAATGGCATGGGGCGGGGTCATCATGGGGAGGTCTGATCCACTGGGTAATTGTATCAGTTTTTGCTTGGAAATCAATGATGAAACAGCAGGATATGAAGCAGGCGTCGAGTTTGAAGTGGGAAATGTCGGATTAAAGAGTTGACATTGACAATGAGTAGTACAGTCATATTCTTTGGGCATTTTAAGCTTGAAATCTTGTGTTCGAAAGCTTTCCATTATGAATAGAATGTTTGGATACCATGTGAAGAACATCAATGCTAGATTGGGTTTCTGAGATGAGGAGGGATCATTTTCATCAGTCATAAATACTCCCTCAACAAATAATATTTGAGTAGGATTGGTTTGGCAATTTTCAATCCATGCCCCACCAGGACCACAGTGCATGAACGTTTTTGGTGCCCCAAGGAACGGTATCAACGTTTGGGAAAGGGTTCCCGGGAGAGAGCCAATAGCATGCTGGTGATTGGGGAGATATACGAATATGTTGTGTTGATTGTGCCATAGGATAATCCAAGAACCTAAGTGGGAATTCTCAGGCTTTAAGGCTATATCACTATTTATTTGAATACGAATATTAATCATCCCAATGCAAAGTGGTTGTGAAGGGGTTGACATGATGGCTATTTTAAATTATTTGGGGACAGTTGGGAATTATATTATTGGGAAGGGTTAGCTAAAGGGAATGAAGAGGAATAAGCGCAGGTGGGGAACTTATATGAGTGGCAGCAACAGGCCAAAAGGGGGATGGCCTGTGGTTACGTGCATGGTCTTGATGGGGGTGGGCGTCTTGGGCTGATAATTTTCATATCCAATTTGGGGCATATATCAAGGCAAGGTGGCCAAAATGTGGATGCAGCAATTTACGAAACCTTTGGTGGAACAAGGTTGACATTAGCATATCCGAAATTGGGTGGGTTGTAGCAACTGATTGTGGAGGGGCATATTAGAGGCATGCGCCCATGTTCGCTGGTGTGACAGCGAACAATGAGCATATCATCCCCAGGTTAATTTTTGCACAGGGACCTACTGGGCAATGTTTGCGGTTTCAAAGGGCACACTCACTGTAGAGATGTGTGTGTGTGGGCGGGTAAGATATGTTCGGTGGCGTGCCACCAAACATGAGTTTGATTGCGTGGGGCACTTGAGAACGTGCAGAAAATGACCCAGAGTGGGAGATCCCGACACAATCATAGGCCGGGATTATTCTAATGCGGATGAGGCTGAAGAAAATCCATACTGATTGACCTCAGGTTCCCATGCGCAAGCAGGTGAGCGTCTGCAGTGCAGCTGACCACCCGACCAAGAAAATAGCCGGTCGGAAGACTGGCAGTAAAATGTCTTCCAGGCGTGTGAAAGTTGCCTGCGTATGACCCGTCGGGTGGTGCATATGAGAAAGTGTGTGGCTGCCCGCCAATGAGCACGCGCAGCCAGTCAAAGTTTGCCCCAATATCACCCACTTACATTAACTTGTATTACACGCGCATCTGTGCCGGAGTTAGGCAGAGCTGTCCAACAAGGTGCATCAAAGGGATGCAGTTGAGATATATGACTGGATGGCTTGACATGATTGCATGTTACATTGCTGAACAGCTTTTGCTCTGCCCTGCAGCATACATTTACAAAGGTGTACTGCGTACCAAGGCTGTCATGTTGGTTATTCCATGCAGTTCGGCTAAACTGATTTAGGTTGTTAATTCTACCAGACTTAAAAGTTCCAACGCGCTTTTTTTTCGGGCGGAACTGAAACTGACCAATCAAATAGCAACTACGCACTGAATAAATCCCAACTAATTATTTCGCGCAACATCTCACGTATCTCAAATGTTTTATCATTTTTATTTATAATTTTTTAATCATTTTCTTTAATTCTCATTTGTTTATAATGAGCACAAATATACGATCTTTCCAAAAACTCATTCCAATTAAACAACTATTTAATTCATCAATTATAGCTACAATGACTGATAGCTTCCTTAATCCCACTTACAATTCATTTTTGCTTAATACATGTCCTTTGCGAACTACGATAAATGATGTTCATTTCAAATTATAACAAACACAATTTAAAATTGATAAGATTTTGTTTTGAGCCGTGAGAAAAAGAGATGATAACAAAATATTTTGAATAACGGAATACAATTTTTATTGAATTAAATCCCGGTTAGACTGGAACTGACAATGACCTTATCAGGTATGGTACTTAATGAGGACATAGTGATTACATATCTCGCAAGTTCCAGTACGACCAAATGTTTTTTTAATGAAGTCGTACTTCAGACCGATTTGGGACCGCATATCCAGCCCTGCTGCGTACTACAGTGTTGGCTGTACAGATTGGGAAGGTGTAATACTACTTCAGCCTGCATGCATATAGCCAATGGGTATCCGCCTTCCGATCGTTTGCATATACGTTGCTCATGTGCCACATGCTCAGCATTGTGTTTCACCTGCTTTGCACACGCAAGCTGAGCATGTCATGGTCAAAAGGACCGTGTGGAAGTGCTCAGTCAAGCCATGGTCCGGACCATTTTTGCAATAGTTCATTGTAAGGCTCAGTTTGGAGCACGTCACCAAAGCGTGTGAAATGCTGCACCTGGCTGAAATGTCTTCCAATGCTGTGCCAAATGCTCAGATTGTGTGCTTACAAAAATGACCTAGCAATTGCTCAGCATGGTGCATTTGATATTCTACTATCAATAGTTCAACAACTGTGCAATTAAAATGTTCAGCCACTGAGCATTTCAATTATGACCCGAAAGCAAACCTGAGCAATGGGTCGAGCCAAGATTATGCTGTATTCACTTGTCATACAGCCGCCCGACCCTTTGTTCAAACACTATCACCCAGACATAAGGCCGGTATGCTCACCGTGGTCACCTGTGACCAAATGCACCACGTGCATTTCTGCATGGGGCACATGTGCATTGCACTCACCATGCAGATTCAACGAGGGCCTCATGACCACCCTCCTGGGGTTGATCGGGTGGCTAATTAAGGAAACAAAGGGGATTCGACTGAGCTTGACAATTCAATGAATAGCAATACTCAGCCAGAACCCCATTGTTCTTCTGCCTAGGGCCAGCATTTTCTGCGACTGAGCTTCAATTTTGCCCACATGCCTTGAAGCTGAGCCTTTGTCGGGTGCTGCAACTGCTGCGACTGAGCTTCAATTTTGCCCACAGGCCTTGAAGCTGAGCGTTTGTTGGGTGCTGCAACTGCTGCGACTGAGTATCAATTTTGTGCACAGGACTTGAAGCTGAGCCTTTGTCGGGTGCTGCGACTGCTGCGATTGTCTCAGCTTCCCCATGGTATAAAAGACCATCTTCACACGACAAGCCCTTCACTTTTTTTCTCACCCGCTCCAATTTTCCCAATTGCCCACTGTTCTCCTTCTTGTGTGTATTCCCCCTCGTCTTCCTGCCTTTGCAGTCTTTTCTTTCGCACTCGACTAACCCCACTCCCCTTCCTGCTCGCTTTTTGCTTTTCCTGCTAATACTTTCAGAACCCCACTTCTATCTACTTTGTACGTTTTCTCCAATTAAACTTTTGTCAACATTATGATCCGATATTAATAATTTTCTTTCTTCACGACTCTCTTCTAGACTTTTAAAAACCTCCTACTAGCGCTTTTTTAATTTGAATTCCGTTTTAAAATTATAAATCATTGTATGTCTTCCTTTTCTTTCTTGATTGCTTACT
The DNA here is from genome assembly GCA_023105745.1 of Austropuccinia psidii. Classification (NCBI taxonomy): domain Eukaryota; kingdom Fungi; phylum Basidiomycota; class Pucciniomycetes; order Pucciniales; family Sphaerophragmiaceae; genus Austropuccinia; species Austropuccinia psidii. The sequence continues at coordinate 26,373,288 of JALGQZ010000015.1, forward strand.
TTCTATTCAGTTACTAACCTGTTTTGTTTTGTTTTTAGATGTTTTGCACGTTATGCACCAAGCGGGGTATCCCCTGCATTCGTTCCTCGACTACGACCGATGCTTGTGATGCTTGCCGACAAGCACACAAGAAATGTTTGTTCGTTGTCCGCCCCTTCCGACCCCACGCCCAGAGGAGTTCCCGCCCAAGACGCCCTCGCCAGGACTCCTTTGTGGCTGATGATGATGAAACCATTTCTGAGCAGGAATGGACCCCGGGACCTCAAACAGGCCAGTGGGAACGATTCAGGACGATTAGCCCAGTCCCCTCAAGCATCGATTTGTCCACCCCCCCTCCTAGGCCACCATCCGATGGTCACTTCACTCCTCGACCTGAGCGAAGTGATTATCCGGCCAATGAAGGATGGCGATGGAAAGAGGACATTCGAGCTTGAGCTGATTGTCACCATGTCTTGTCACGGATGGGATTCAAATGCCAAAGTAAGTTTTCTTTCTCCTCCTTATCTCATTTATCTTCACGCAATAATACTCACTTTTTTCCATTACTCATAGAACAAAACCCCCCGAATCCCCCCCGACAAGACTCTCCCGTTCCTAGTTTTCCTCGCAAGCAAACCCTGCGGCAACCCACTCCAGGCCCGAGTGGCACCCGATGCTCTGAGGACTTATTCCGCAGTAAGCAGCCAACTTTCTCTTCTCTCATTTTCACTTTCGCATCAAGTTAACTGACTCTTCCTCCTTTTGTAGAAGCCTCCCAGCACGATGAGCCACCTATTCCTAGCCCAAGTCCATCCTCCGAACCACCTGAGGACATTGCGCCTCGTGAGCCTCAACCTGAGGTGGCTCCTACGCAATCAACGGAGGAACCTTTTGGTAAGTCCCTATTTCACTTTTTTATCTCTACTCAACTTTTCCTCACCCCTCCTTTGACCATCTCCAGCTCGTCCCACCACTCCCCGCTCGATTATCATCATCGACGATATGCCAGTCGGATCCCCCCCTCCCCCTTCTTCTTCACCGGCTCCGCCACCTTCCCCTCCACTCCTACCCCGGTTCCTTCCCCGGATATCCCTCCCATTGCCGCCGAGAACCCAACCGCCTCCTCCCTCCCAGTGCCAAGCTCCTCTCATTCCTACGATGACGCTTGCCAGGAATTCACCGACCTGCGCCCAATACTAATGATTCCTCGAGCCATCGTCCACGAATCAATCAACCGGATCTTGTTGGAGCATTGTCAGTTGCTCCACATGATTCCTTTCGTGGATGCAACTCATCGAAATGAGATGCACCGGGAATTCCGGGAGGAACTAAACTCCCTCCTTGGCGAGGCGATGGAGGCTTATCCAATGGAGGACATCACCGGGATAGTCTCAAAATTGTTAGAAAAATAAAATCCACAAAAAAATCGTATTCTTTCCTCTTTTTACCTTTTGTAATACACTCCTTTAGATAAATTTTTTGTATTCAATGAAAGATATTTTCAATTTCTCTTACGTTCTTTGTTCACGTGAACTTATTATAATTCCTCAATGATTCATATTTACTATTGTGTGAGAATAATTTTCGTAAGTGCCCCACCAAAAGTTTGAGTTAGTATTTGTATGTGAGAAAATCTTTTGCCAAAAATGCGCCAATAGTCACCATTCCTGCCTCCTATATTTTCTTCCTCCATTGTTTAGAGCCATATCAAATCTTAACTGTAAAAAAGCGGGAGGTTCCGGCATGTGAGCAATCCACGCCAGATTCATGAGAGATTGCCGTTCTTATGGTCACACGCTATTAATCTCAGTCATGTATTGAATTGTTCAAATTGTCGGGAACCTTCACAAGCGTAACGATTGGCGTGTGAGCTGTCGGGAGCCTGCAAAGGCGTAAGGATTGGCGTGTGAGCTGTTGGGAACCTGCACAGGCGTAAGGATTGGCGTGTGAGCTGTTGGGAGCCTGCACAGGCGAAAGGATTGGCGTGTGAATTGTTGGGAGCCTGCACAGGCGTAAGAAATTGTCAGCATTGTTGGCAACCTTCACAAGCCTAAGTATTCGCGTGTGAGCTGTCGGGAGCCTGCACAGGCGTAAGGATTGGCGTGTGAATTGTCGGGAGCCTGCACAGGCGTAAGAAATTGTCAGCATTGTTGGCAACCTTCACAAGCCTAAGGATTGGTGTGTGAGCTGTTGGGAGCCTGCACAGGCGTAAGGATTGGCGTGTGAGCTTTTGGGAGCCTGCACAGGCGTAAGGATTGGCGTGTGAGCTGTCGGGAAACTGCACAGGCGTAAGGATTGGCATGTGAGCTGTCGGGAACCTGCACAGGCGTAAGGATTGGGGTGTGAAGTGTTGGCAGCCCGCATAGGCGTAAGGAACTTTTAGCATTGTCGGAACCTGCACAAGCATAAGGATTTGCGTGTGAAGCGTTGGGATCCTGGACAAGAGCAACAAGCCTGGCATATGTACGATGGCATGCCTCCGTACATAATCCACTTCACCCCTTTTTCATGTGAGACACCCCATCTCCCGCACTCAAAACCATCCAATCCTGGTGTATATTGTCCTCTGCCTTACCCCACCATTATCTACCAATCATGCTGCTATTCCGACTGCCTCACTCTTTGAATTGGGCTGAGATTGTATTACCATCCCTGATTTGATAGGCCGCTCCCTCGCCAATCTCATAATAGCCGTGGCTTTTTCGGCACATTGTTTTTGCCAACCTCCTTGAGCATTGTGCGGACATACCCACTAGTGTCGTCCTTTCGTTGTCCTGTGCTGGATCAGTATAATGAAGAAATGTACTGCTGGCCCACACTACCTGAATGAACCCATGACAATCAGATAGATCAATCCAAAAATTCTCATTTGGAAAAATCAATTTCCCCCCTGTACATCGCTTTGATGAATCTCTTTGAATTTGGCCGGTCTCCTTATCAGCTTGAAACCACCATCCCAAAGCATACAGCAATGCATCCTTATCAAGATGAGGTGAGTTTTTGAATCCATTCATGGTGAAAGTGAGTGCTGAAGCAAACTCACATGCACCCTGATTTGCGGGATTATTGCCTTCATACTTGAATTGATCAAAAGACGGAACCCCCAATGAGTTGTAGCAATTTTGAATCTTCTGAAATAAATTATCCCCAACATATCGTAAGGATTGACCTAGAATGCAACCCACCGAGCTAAGATTGGCACCTCGCTCCCGCCATTCATCTTTTGCATTTTCAATTTTGCCAGCACTTCCATACAGACCAAATTGTTCATTCTTCGTGGTGCATTTGTGCCACCCAATCGCGAACATAAATCCCTCCAGTAATGCTCCATTTGTTTCAATAGGGTCAGTGAACCTCTTTTTGCGAAATAAGAATTGTGATAATTCATCCCATTGATTGACCTCGACTTCACTCATTGTTGTGAATGGTCTGAATTCGACAAGGGCAATGAGTAATCCGGTTGAAGAGAAAATTGCCACACGGCCAAAGTGAATGCATTTGATCTGATTGACATCCACAAGGCTCCAAATTACACTTGGGATCATATTCGCTGATACTGGCATTGATATTTGTGCTGTTGGTTGAGAGGAGGAAAAAAACCTCTGCTTTTGGGTGGTTTTGCCCTCATTTATCTTTTGGGATGTCCAACTATTCCCTAGTGGTTGAGGGATCACTTTGTGTTGAAGCATTCAAGATATCAGATACTGCTTCCTGCCATTTGAAGCTAAGGAGTTTTGAGTCCAGAATGGTGCCCAATGCCCAAGGAGCTTTCTTCGGCACACATCCTTTGACTTCCCTGTTGGAGCCCACATGACATTGGCACAATCTGAACCAACTAAAGCCAATGTTCTTCCGTGGGGCTCAATGAGGGTTCCACATAAATGTGGAAGCATATATATATATCTATATATATACACTGAGATTAAGCGAGAAACTCACACTTTCCTTCCTCAGCCCGATGCTTTCTCGCGAGTTCCCTTTTACGCTCTTTTCCTTTTTTTGTGAATGGAATGCTTGCAGCAGAAAATGAAATTAAACCAAATGATTACTGATTTATTAATACCACCTAAATTGAATTGCGGACGATGAATCTTTTTTAATTGCGGCTAAAAAGAAAGATCACACCTGACCTTTGCGAATTCGCGATCTCAAATACCTGAACCTAAAAATTGCAGTGGATAGTGCATTATTCAATTTGACATATTGATGTTCCCATGCAATCACTTTCCAATCCAACCATTTGGAATATTGCAAGCACACGCAAATGCAATATGCATCCTGCTGCGGATCCCTAGTTATCCCACTCCTCTTGAAAGACACAGTAACATTTTGCCTATTATGGGCTGGCGGGAAGTGATAAACGCGACCTCCCGCAATGCCCCCGCATGTTCTCCTCACGCGCACAGCTGCCTGACTCAGCTTGCGTCTTGTTGGAGTCTTTTCAAAGACGTACGGAGGCATGCCGCCGTACAATTACTATTGGTATTCAGACTGTGGCATCCGGGCAGTAGTAGGATAGGAAGTCATGATTATTAAATTCTTAAATCACTTTGCAAAATTCAACTACAATCTATCTAGTACAACGCTAATCTAAAACGGGTCAATCCTGGTTGTAAGTTTAGCTGACCTGGGTACAGTCAATGTGACCTCATCACTCAAGCCAAGACCACGCTTCGCCACCCAGGAATCACCAAAGTCTAATACCAAGCATTGTGCAAATTCAAATCTAAGAGGTACAGTGGGGTTAAAGGACTCTGATGAGAAGAAACTTTTATTCAGTAAATTACATATATACTTATTAGTACGTAGCCACACTGGCTCCACTAGATTTTTACCCTCTGAAAGTTTTGCGGAAATGTCAATTAGTGATAAAGCCCCTTTAACTGAGCTTGTTCTCCAGTCATCTGAGCATACCATCAAACCACGAACCCCCGCCGCACAGAATGCCGCTAATATACCATAGCAAATTCGATTTATTCCGAGATTCTTGTGACACGTCAAAAGATCTTTGATGGCCTCATTTTTTTTTGAGTTTGTGAGTTTGCCTTTGATGCCATTAACTTTGACCTTTGTATGTGCACGTACCATGTTGTACGCAATAATCAAATGGATAACTGTATCCATTAGATCCTCCAGGTTCTTGTGCGGCTTTGTGGATATCTCATTGTCAGCGCCGCCACCTTCAATGCTGAGTTGGGTTGCACGTTGCTTCGATTTACTCAAGCAGGAGGCAAGGTACTCAACTGCTCTGCGTTTGAGTCCAAGAGGATTGGTTGAATTTGATGTTGGTGCAACATATGGTTTGGGTGCAATCACATCGTATGAGACTAAACTAATGGATTCAAACATAACATTTGCCCAAAAATGTTTAACTGGATTCGCGGGGTAAAGAAGGCTCTGAACCATTTTGAAGAAGGAGTGTTCAGATTTTGGGAGATTATCTGGAGGTTTAGCTGATTCCTTCATCAATTTGAGATTCCAAATGTTGTGATCAAAAAATGCTTCTGTTTCTGTTGGCTTAAAAAAATCTAACCCTGTATATTGCAATTTATATCACCAGTCAACAGCCAATAATCAAGTATCATGCACAAAGATAAAAAAAACTCACCTGCCATCTCAAGGTCCTCCAGCCAAGCCGACATTTTAAGCTCTTGGTTACTGATCACCTTAATACCAACGGGCAGGAATGTATGAGCATCCTTTGTTGGTAAATCGTCCCATCTATTTTTGTAAATCCTATTGATATTATCAAGCCCCCTTTTCCATGATTGTTGAGAAATATTGGAATGATAATTCAAAATGCCTGCAAACTCTTCCATACAGGATAAAAATATTCCTTGAGAATTCGCAGCGGATGACACTTCGGGCTCAGCATTGGGAATTATATCAGTCATATCTCGTCCCATTGTATCATGGTTAATTGTTTCCCTTTCTTGAAAGGCTTGAATATTCCGAGGAGAGGCGGGAGGGGTTGCATCATGCATTGTTTCATTGGGTATTGGGGGGCTTTCAGTATGTGGAGCTTCATCATGGATTGTTTCATTGAGTATGGGGGGGTTCAGTATGCGGAGGTTCATTATCAATATGGTCCACTTCAACATTGATCATTTCATCACCTTGATCCCGGGAATCCTTTGCGGCTTCAAAGGTACGGCGTTTTTTGTTGGTTTTTTTGGTCGCATGTATATTTGGTCTTTTTCCTAATCCTTTGCCTGGAAATCCAATTACAACTCGAGATCCTTCAGGTAGAGATTCTCCCACCTCCACACCTGCCCATATATTGTAAGCAGGTATTTTTATCAATTTTGTTTTGAATTAGTAATGGACTTACGGTTCAAATCCATTTTGAGGAGGCTCATGGCTTCAGCAATCTTTTGACGCACATAATCAGGAATTTTACTATCATTTTGAATTTTTTCTAGCCTTGTGATTGTTTGAACAATGTTGGAGACAAATTGTTCCTTGGATATAATTTCCACCTCCCCACTGAAAATTACATCATCTTGCCCATCATCTTCTGTCGGTGCACAAGGTTCAACAGTCTTTTCCTTCTCATAAGTTTTAAAATTCGGTTTCTGAGAGCTTGGAGGTTGACCTGAAATAAAGGCTATGACACAATATCAGGTTTTGAGAGATTAGAAATACTCAAGGTGGATGTATACTCACATTCTGGAAGAACTGGTGGATCTTGATTATCTTCATGTGACTGGCTCTCTGCTTCAATGCCTAATTCACGACTACTGGCCATATCAGATATTTCACTTCCACTCTCTGGGGCTGAAGTTGGTCGTTCATTAAATTCCGTTGAATTTCCCGGGGTTTGGGCCATCGCGGAGGTAGTTTAGTAAGCAAATAGATGGTGACGAGTTGATTGATAACTTGTTTGAAAATTTTGAATAAAAAGATCCAAATTGAAGAAAATAGGTGGAAGTAAAATAATCGCATTGGCAAAATGCGATTTTTCGGGAAATTGAAGGAGGCGATGTCTTGCAAATTATTTCATAGCATGCAAATGAAATCACTTCCCTGTGAGACATTGAATAAAGTTGACTAGTGAGAAACCTACTAAAGTCAACTTTTGAACTATTCAACACTCATGAGGTAAGGACTAAGCAAAGTGTTCCATTTGAATGATATGAAATAAAATGGTTTTCTCGGGGAAACAGGAGACACAATTCTTGTCTTAAACAGTCCACTTATTAGGTTTTAATTTGTGAGTCTCATGATTTAAACCCTAACCACAACATTGTGAATATAATGACCAATTTCCCCTGAGGTCCTGTTGGCAGAGAAGGCCACTCAGCATATTTCGGCGATGGCGTCCATTGTGTACGCCAACAAGCCACCGTACACTGTGGAGATAATATGGAAACATTAGGATGGTAAGCGGCATCGGAGGCATGTCGGGAGGGTACTTACTAGGCGAGCGTAAGGATCGTAAGCAGTGTCGGAGGCATGTCGGGAGGGTACTTACTAGGCGAGCGTAAGGATCGTAAGCAGTGTCGGGAGCATGTCGGGAGGGCACTCCGCGAGCATAAGGATCATAAGCAGTACCGGGAGTATGTCGGGAGGGCACTCCGTGAGCGTAAGGATCGTAAGCAGTGTTGGGAGCATGTCGGGAGGGCACTTCATGAGCATAAGGATGGTGAGCAGTGTCGGGAGGGCACTCCGTGAGCGTAAGGATGGTGAGCAGTGTCGGGAGCATGTTGGAAGGGCACTGCGCGAGTGTAAGGATTGTAAGCAGTGTCGGGAGGGCACTTCATGAGCGTAAGGATGGTGAGCAGTGTCGGGAGCATGTCGGGAGGGCACTGCGCGAGCGTAAGGATTGTAAGCAGTGTCAGGAGCATGTTGGGAGGGCACTTCATGAGCGTAAGGATGGTGAACAGTGTCGGGAGCATGGCGGGAGGGCACTCCGTGAGCGTAAGGATTGTAAGCAGTGTCGGGAGCATGTCGGGAGGGCACTGTGCGAGCATAAGAATCGTAAGCAGTGTCGGGAGCATGTCGGGAGGGCACTGCGCGAGCGTAAGGATTGTAACCAGTGTCGGGAGCATGTCGGGAGGGCACTACACAAGCGTAAGGACGGTAAGGGTGGGGGTGTGAAAGCGTAAGGAGTGGTGAGGACGGAGATGGGGGGCAGGCAGTGTCAGAGTCTCATCTGGAGGGTGGTGCGGGCGCCTAAGCATGCTAAGCGTCGGGGAGGCGGAAGCTATTAGGTGAAATTACCCGAACGTTGCGAATAGTGTTGAAACGGGTTTGGGCTTTGAGTGACATTCTCATGTGACACATGTGACAATTGACGTTGTCTTGACGCTGACGTGACGTGACCCACTAAATCCAGTGACTATAAAGTGACACTAACAAGACTGAAGCAAGATTTTATACTGACCGCGGTGCGATGTGAAGTCAATCGCCAAGGATTGACGCAAGATTCGCCCTGGTGAATAGTCTACCAACAAAATCAATGAGCTCCATGTGATCATATCCTCCTACACCAGAGAATTTGGCCAGCTTTAGGTCTCTGGAAGATTTTTCAGTGCTTTCTTCTCTGAATAAGTCATTTTATCTCCATCTTGGTACTTTTATGGAGATCCTGGCTTCTTATCCAACAAGAAATCTTGTTTGATGTACTCTTTGTATGGATTCTTCAAAGCATTACCTTGTGGTTGAGGCTTCATTTTTCAGCAGACATTGAACAATTTCTTATGTCTTTATCCAGACAATCCCTGTCCCTCTTTCAGTGGTATTGCTCTTAAAGGACTTGATTTAGTCTTTTGTTGGTTTCTTCAAAGGCCTTGCTTAATTTAGCACAGCTCTCTTGGATGCCTTTTATTGTTTCTTCTTGTAAGGTTGTCAATTCTTAAAAACTTAAATTTCTCCTATGGAGTTCATCAACCCTCTCTTGAGTTTGTCCTGCAAATTAGGACATTTTTAACCACAGTTGATCACTTTTTAAGTTACTCTCAGGTGTACCAACATTTCTTTTCATTCTGAGTTGGGGTCATATTTCTATTGATAGGGGTACTGATTCTAGAAGTATTTACAGCTATTTCTGGCTCTTGTGTACTTCTTTCACCAATTCCAACAGCTTCTGGATCATTGGGTCTGACTCTCTCTGCCTTTGGTTGAAGGAGGTCTTGCTTTTGCCCTTGTATTGTTTTCTGCTCCTGGAAACTACCTGGGATTGTGAAGAATGGTGACTCTTGGCCACTGATCTGTTGGTTCCTGAATGGTGTTAAGCTACTGAAGAGCTGGTTTGGCCTCCTCCTTGTGAGCCTGAAGGAGTCTGAGTATTCCCTGTCTGCGTAAGCTGTTCTTCTATAGCTTGGATAGTGGCTTGATTCTCCCTTATCCTGATTTCCCTCTCCTCCATAAGTTTGAAATTTCTGGTATGATTACAACCTTTTGTGATTACCACAAGGTCTTTTAAGTCTATCTCTTTGAGACATATCTTCTGGAAACTTGCTCCAAGTTCTTCCCAGTGGGATGCTAGGTTGAACCTTTTGTTGTCCATGCTCCATTGAAAAAGGTCTTTGAGTAGTTGGTGGAGCTGAAGAACTTGATTCACATCCTTCCAATTTTCTGGTTTGAGGCTTCTGTTGAATTGGAATGTGAATGGCAGAGTGGGTATTATTTCCCTCAATGTCTTGCCATCCACCACTGTTTCCAAGGTGTCCTATTCCAGGTCTTCTGGTTCTGGACATTCCTTCTCTGTCCTCTGGCTGTTTCCTTGGGATTCCAAGGTTTCTGAGGTGTACAGATGACATATCAGTGTTTGCAAGAAGTCAAAAACTTTATTTTCTTAGGTTATTTACCTTTGACTGTGCCTTGTACAAGTTGGTTTTCTACTGCTTTGAGCAATTTTCCTTTAGAGGTTACAATTGGGTTAATTACTGTAATCTTCCTTATACAATTTATCAAGGTTGGTTTACCTTGTATGGATGCAGACTTCTATGTTTTTCTCATTTTTTGAGTGGCAATTAGTGTCCACTTCTTGTTGGTTATGAGGCTTTCACTGTACCTCTTCCCTTTTCGCTTCTGCACTTCTGTGTCCGAGGATTCTACAGGTGTGTTACCTTGTGACTTGGTCTCAAGTGGGATGAAATTTTCTTCCACTGAATGAAAGGAAATGAGGTCTTATGTCAGTTAATACTTCTTAAATTGCTATTTGCACATCTAAAAATGGCCTCTGGGCAGTCTATTACTATATTGTGCCCTTATATTATGAGCTATAATAGAAATTATCAATTATATGTTAAGAATACTGTATGGTGGGTTTATGGTATACAGTTTCTATCAAATATCTCACAAATTAACTTTTAATTAACAAGTGAAATCTTATAAGTGGTTCTGCAATGGACAATTGAAATTATTAATGTGTCCAACCATGCCTCTGAAACTATCATTTACAGTAAACATGTCTTCTTTTGTTAAAAAGAGAATTTATTAAGGGTTTTCAAGTGTTTTGATATCAAAAACACCCCCAAAGTAGTCTGTGGTGATTAAGTTATAATCGAACCAGGTAAACAAGCAAAAAACAAAAAAACACAGTGGTATATGTTTGTTTACCACTCAAAAAATTAACAATATATGATATTTCCTTTTCTTAAAGAGGTTTACGCCTAAAAAGAAAAAAATCAATGATTAAAGAAGAAAATTAAGGAAAAACTTACTTTTTATGACAAAAATAATTCAAAAACATGGCCAGGCCTCCAAAACTGTCAGACTGAGTCTATGACAAATTAGTAATAATAGTATTTAAAACTTTAAATACAACTGTGAAGCAGATAATTATTATTACAAAAGGTTTTAAATACTAACATAAGGGCTTTATTATTGTGAAATAGTGGTGGTGAGCTCCATTGAAAGCTCTGGGTTCAGTCTTACCAGCTGGGATACTATAATGAGAGCTAAAATACACTAACATTTAAGGTATACCTGATTATTTTTCAAGAGTATAACTTTTCTGGCAGTTGTACTACATAGGAATGCAAGAGCAGGATGGGGATTCCTTTTCTGGAAGGGAAAAGGCCTCCTTTTCTCCTGAAACGGGGTGGAAAGGTCCTCTAGACCATGTACATAGAGGAAGTGGAGATTCTTCACTTCTTATTGCTGGCTTGTGGGTTAAAAAGGGCCCTTATACTCTGTATTGGGATCAGATGTGGTTTCGAAACCACATCTGGGAAGTTTTCCCCAATATAGGGTGAAACCTTTCATCTGGGGACCACACAGCCCTCTTCTCACATGTATGACACATATAAGGCTGTACAAAACCTGTAATAGACCCCAGTATTGAATGAAATATGATTTATCAAAGTATAAAAAAACTTTTTTGTTTATTTGACACCTCATAATCATACTTATGGGATAATATCCCACAGTAAAGGTTTATTGTCCAATCTGTGGGATTTTGATCTTAAAACAGCTGTAGCTTTGTCAGTGTTTAAAATACTGAGCTCAAATTTGGTTCATTGTGTATCCCTTAATGGGATCTACACAATGGTACCTCATTTGGTATGGCTAACACTAAATATGGCAAAGTTATGCCATGTTCAATTTTTGTTATCCAGATATATTATTTTCTCAAAATCTGTATGGAACGTGTTTGCCCTTTAATGTTTGTTCTAGATGAGATATGGGAAAATTTATAGCACCATCAGATAGCCCTGATTGTTCTCTTTCCAAAAAAACCCCACTGTAGGTATCTCAAATTAAAACTGTAGAAGCTAGATGAGAGTTGAATATTTCATTCACCCTTATTTGACCTTATTTTGGCCATAACTTCTGTAGTCTTGGTGCTAGCTCAATTCAGCTAGTACCATTAGATAGCGCTGACCCAGGGCTATAATTTGAATACCCATTTGCTGGGGTTAAGCCTCTTTCTCTGGATTTCAGATGAGATGTGAAAATTAAGGTTTGTGCTCAGCAACATCTTTGAGCAGGAACAACTTTGTTATTATTTGTCCTATGATGATGGGACTTGTATATTTGGAAATGGGTGAGTTTTCCATTTCTTTTGATGCCTTTTGAGCTGGTTTGGTTAAGCTCAATGTTTCTGTGTTATTTTTCTCTACCACTGGTTTGTTGTATTTGGCTATCATGCTTGTGCTCTGGTTTTGAGTCACAGTATGAAATATACTCAGGATATTGATTGTAGCATCCTATGCCAATTACTTACTCAATCCTCTGAAGATAACTCCTTGATACATGCCTTGGATGAAATATGGAAGAAATAATATCATGAAGGAAGATTTCTTTTACTTGATGTTATAGTTTACAATAGGACTAAACACACATGTGTAATGACAGTTGTGGAGATATCTTTAATCAATCTTGTAATGAAAGAATGCCATGACAGCACCTTCTCAGGAGACCTATCTTAGGACAGCAAAAAGGTGAAAATCAAGACCTGCATGTGGTGGCCAATGTGGCAAAACAATGTTTCAGAATATTGCAAAACCTGTGATAGATGTCAAAAGGCAAACAATTCCACTGGAAAAAGACTTGGAAATATGATCAAAATCCAAGAACACAGTAGACCTTGGGAAATTGTCCATATGGATTGGGTAACTGGCCTCCCACCAGGGAATGATAGAAACTATAATTTTTGCCTATTGATTGTTCAAAGGTTCAGTCATACTCCAATATTTTTTCCATTTCATAAAGATGATACAGCAATTGTAAGGTGTGGATATGGAAGTTTGATTGAAAATCAAGTACTTTTCCTGTCCTCAAAATTTGTTTAGGATAAAAATTGATTAAAAATAGTAAGAAATAAGATTTTTAAGAGAAATCACTTCAATTTTATTGTTTTCAACTCTATTGGTATAAAAAATAAGATTATAAAGATTTATTGTTTTACCAACAATAAATATTTATCCAAAAATACTCTACAAGAGATATTTAAGGCTACAAAAGAAATTTCTTCAAGAGCAATTTCAATTGGAATTAATTGAGAAAAGGATTGCAGTAAATTAGTATAATAACAAAGTCTTTAAAAATATTATTAAAGAGAAAACATCCCCAAAAGTTACCAGAGTGAATTTGGAAATAAAGTGACAAAGTTAACAGTGATGAAAGATGCTTTAATTTACTTATGGGGTGGTTCAGGGGTAAAAATGATTATGAGAGTTACAAACAATTATTATAAAAGAGTTTTTATGTTGTTATAAGGTTTAAAATAATAATAGAGGGGTGGTTTTAATCTTTTATTGATAGGTTTAACAGTGTTTAAACTAATTATAAAAGGAAAATATTCTAACATGGAGAGAAAATTGGGGCAAAGAAGACATTCTTTTATAGCCATCAATTCCCTTACTCCAAAAGTAATCTTTGCTCTTTTCAGTCGTGAAAAACACTTTGACAACAGAAAAGCCAATTATGGCATCAGTGAACCCTGGTTAAGACCAAAAAAGGCTGGTTTTGGCCATTTTTTGCTATTTTCAGCCATTTTAGAGCCTTAAATCAGCCATTGCTATAGTAATACCTAGTTTTAAGCCTTCAAAGCACCTTATAATGTGTGTAAGAGACTTCAAAGCCAGTTAAAGATGTTTTTTCAATGGTCTTTTTATCTTAAGGGTATTTTATCCTCTAGGCAACATTTAACACTGCCCTGGTTGTTATCAAAACCTCATCATCAATTGAGACACAGACCCTGTGACTTGATTCCAGGCCAAAAGGGACAAACGTTTTGTGTATTTTGACATCTCACGCCTGTAAGCAAGGAATTTGGGGGTCTGGCTCCCCTTTGGAGCCAAAATTCCTTTCCCCCTCCCCCAGAATCAATCTTTCCAATTTATTTTTTCTATAATTCCTCATCATGTATTATACTTATAATTTACATATGTAATTTAATTGAGTTTTACAGTACACAACTGTAGTAATTGACACCTCATATTTAAATCAAAGTTCATTTATGTAATACACATGCAAATTTTGCCATTTCAATTGAAAATACTTCAATTCCTCATAGCTTCTAAACTACACACAACACCTCAATTTTAACACAAAAACTTATGGTTAACACCACATTTGATGTGAATTAAATTAAGTTTTTGAGGATTCTCAACTTTTTTACAGAAAATACTAAGAACTTAATTTAAGCTTATTTAGAGTTGAGTTACAGAAATTTTATCCAGAGGTTACCCCACCTTATTTTACATGAGGAGTCCAATGTTTAAATAACTTTCATATTTTTATTTGTAGGATAAAAATCTATAATGATTTGTATTTAAATTTTTTTCAAAAATATTTTAATTTTGGTATTTTTGTTGAAAATTCATTTTTACTTAATTTTTTCAAGTGAAAATGTGTATTCACAAATTTGAATTTCAATGTAATTTTAATTCTGAATTATAATTAAATTCAAATTTTTTTGTATACCTTTATATTTATATTTTAGTTTTGGTTTTTAAAATATAAATAAATTAATTTTATTTATAATTTTATATTGTTTTATTATTTGTGGTCTTTTGGGTATCTGAAAATCCCTCTAAGGCTCACAGCAATGGATACAACTCTTCTGATATGGAATATAGTAGTATAATGGACTGGCATATTCACAAACATCATGACTTACAGGGATCCCAAATTCACCTCAGAACTGTGGGAAAACCTTCACCAATCATTTGGAACAAATCTATCCTTTTCTACAGCTTACCACTCACAAACTGATGGTCTGGCTGAAAGAATAAGCCAAATTTTGGAAGACATGGTCAGAAGAGTTTGTGAATATGGAAAAGATTTCAAATATTAGGATCGATTCACCCATGATTGGTGTACCCTTCTACCTGCACTGGAAGTATCATATAAAACATCCATTCATGCCAGTAACAATCAGACTCCCTCTATTCTAGAAAAATGATGGAAGCCCAGACTACCCCAATATTTCTTGAGGAAGGATTTGGTTGAGATACATCTCACAGCTGCTAACTTGAAAGAAATTCTAGCCAAGGCTAGAGAGCATGCAGTAAGGTGCATGGAAGACTCATTTGCATATTCCAAAGACAAATGGGACAAATCACATGCTACTCCAGACATCAAAGTAGGAGATTTAGTACTTGTATCTACCACTAAGTATAATAACATCAAGGGATGTAAAAATCTCAAAGACTCCTTTCCAGGACCTTCATGGGTAAAATGCTGTTGAACAAGAATTATCTGAGGAAGTTAGTAATAAGAATCATACATTTCCAGTAAGCTTGATAAAGCCTCACAAATCTGATGATGCTGAAAGATTCCCCTAAAGGAATAGAGTCCCTAAGATATACCTCCTATTGAGCCATCTGTGTCTATAAATATTACCAAAGTTCTCAAAGAAATGAAATTTAGAACTAAGAAAGTAAGAGACTACCTTGTCAGGTACAGTGACCAAGCCTGTGAAGATGAATGGTGAGCAGAAAAAGACATACCAGAAGCTACTAAACTTCTCAGAAGGTTCAGACACACTATAAATAACAATATTAAAAAGTAATATGTTTTTTAGGAAGAGGGAATGTGAGCCTAAGAGGTATTTTTATATACCCAAAAGACCACAAACAACAAACTATGTTATAATTATAAATAATTAAATTTATTTATATTATACAAACAAAATTAAAATATAAATATGAAATTTATATATAAAGTTAAGAAAATTTAATATATAATCAAATAAAAATGACATTTTAATTTAAAATTGTGAAAATACAATTTTACTTGAAAAGATTTTTCTTGAAAAAATTAAGTAAAAATAAATTTTCAACAAACATATTGAAAATAAAATATTTTTGGAAAAGAGTTAAATAAGATTTATTATAACTTTATTTTCCAATACATCAACTTATTGGAACTATTTCACCATTGGATTCCTCATAAAAAATTAGGTTGGGTCACCTCTGGGTGAAATTTCTGTAGCTAAACTCCAAATAAGCTTCAATTAAGTTTTTAGTATTTTCTGTATTAAAATTAAAAATCCTCAAAGCCTTAATTTAATTCACACCACATTTGGTTTTAATGAGTTTTTTTCTGTTAAAATTGAGGTGTGGTGTGTAGCTTCAAAATCTTCATGAACTGAAGTATTTTCAATTGAAATGTCAAATTGTGCATGTGTATTACATAAGTGAACTTTGATTTACATATGAGGTATCAATTATTACAGTTAAGTACTGTAAAAGCTCAATTGAATTACATATGTAAATCACAATTATTAAAGACAAAAGTAAATTGGAAAGATTAATTTTTGGGTGGAAAAGGAATCCTGGCTCCAAGGGTTCCAGAATCCCCCAAATGTTGTGCTGACTGGCATAGGATGTCAAAATTCATGCAAACATGCATCACTTTTGGTCTGGAATTGAGTCACAGGGTCTGTGAATCAATTGATTATGAGTTTTTTATACCAACTAGGGAAGTTCTAGCTGTGCCCAAGAGGGTAAATCTACCCTCAAGCTAAAAGAATATTAGTAAAAACAGTTTTAGCTGGTTTCAAATCTCTTACACACATTCTGATGTGTTTTGAGTGCTTGAAGCCAGGTCTTGCTATAGAAAAGAAATGAGTAAAACTAGCCCTTTTTTGGTCCAAACCAGGGTTCAATTATGCCATAATTGACTTTTATGTTGTCAAAGTGGCTCTCACAACTCACAAGATTAAATCTTACTTTTTGAGTAAGAAAATTGGTGGCTATAAAAAACTTCTTTTTTGCCCCACTTTTCTCTTCATGTTTTAATTTTTTTCCTTTTATAATTAGCTTAAACACTTCTAAACAAATCAATAAAAGATTTCAAACACCACTTTTGTATCATTCTAAACCTTTTAGCCATGTGAAAAAATTATCATAATCATTTTTTTAACTCTGATAAGCATTTTTCCCCTTCAACCACCCCAAAAGCTAATTAGGGCATCTTTTATCACTGTTAACTTTGTCACTTTGTTTCAAAATTTGCTCTGGTCACTTTTGGGCATGTTTTATTTTTAAAGACTTTGTTCTTATATTAATTTCCAGAAGTTCTTTCCCCAATTAATTCCAATTAAAATTACTCTTGAAGAAATTTATTTTGTAGCCTTAAACATCTCTTGTAGAGAATTTTTGGATGAATTTTTATTGTGGGTAAAATAATAAATCTTTATAATAAAATGTTTTTATACTAAAAAATTTGAAAAAATAAATTTGGTGTGCTTTCTCCTAAGAATCTCAAATTTTACCTTATTCAAACTTTGAGGACAGGAAGATTACTTTATTTTTAATCAAAGTTTTATATCCACACCTTAAATTAATTATGTAATAGATTTATATATCACCAGGGCGAATCTTGTGTCAATTGTCGGTGATTAACTTCATGTCAAGCAAACCTCAAGCAGGATAAAAGTTGAGCTCATATCAAGCAAAAATCAAGCAAACGTCAAGCACACGTCACACTCGTGTCTTACACCCAATCCTGTGACATCCACCAATATTTGTTCCCCTGTGCCTTCAACTCAGATTCCTCACCACCTGATCACCCTGCAACCGTCCGAGGGTTGGTAAAAATTACACATGACCCGCCTGTTTGCACAAACACACATCAAAGAGGTCCTTCCTCCAGTCTTGATGTAGGCGGGGGGTTCGACTTCACCAGGTCATCAATGAAAGGACTCCGCCTGAGCAGGATTGTCATTTTGCAGATGACACTGGTAGAGCCCGCCGCACAATACCACGGGTGTGGGTGTGTGTGTGACGGGCACACCATGGCCAAATGATGTGCTGTCCTAATTTTGTGTAGCCATGAATCAGCTAGCTCAGCAGGAGGGGATGACATGGCTAGAGCCCACTGCACAATGCAGTGGGTGCATGGGTGACCCATGCACACAAAGGCAATACATGTGAGGTCCTAATGTCAGGTGGCATTGACCATTTGTGGGTGACACATGAAACCACTCTTGGAAGGTGCGGGTGCATTTGCGTGTGCATTGGCATGTGCGGGTGCAGGTACGCAAGGGCCGTTTTCCCTTCCAACATGATGATGGCGTAGTTAGAAATTTTGGATGCTTTGAAAGGTGAGTGTGTGGGTCATTTGATCATTGAGCTTGGCTTATTCACACTGTACCCAATGTCAAAATAGTAAGTTCTTTATGGCAATGTGAAATAATGGGCTTTGCTTGTCACAATGGCATGTCTCTGTCACTAAATTTTGAGGCAGTTATTTCACTAGCAAAATTGCTAATGAATCTGAGAGATTTGCATTTTTGTAGACTAAATATCATGAAATAATGGCTTTATCATTACAAGCAGTCCACATTAAAGAACTTTGTTATCATACAATCCACAGTGACCTTCTATTTCTTCTTCAGATATAATCAAGTGTCCATCATCAAAACCAACAGCTCTATAAATATTGAGATGCGGCCAATCTGGTAAGAAATTCATATCAATCTTCAAAGTTTTTAAGATCACAAAGCTATTGTTCAGTATGTGAGATGGCTCAGAGACGTTAAAAATGCTATTAATAATACCAAATCG